>JALIZH010024189.1:0-17588 GCA_030522465.1 Rhipicephalus appendiculatus
TGCATCGCTGTACACGTCCTCGATCGCCAAGGCGGAATGCTTTGCCATTGCGATCAAAGAGCAAGAACGGAGGGAGGAACCACAGACGATTATCATCTCCGACTCGCACGAAGCGTGCCGTTTCTTTTTAAAAGGCCGCCTCCCGATAACTATAATTCCTTGGCGAGACAATGACAAACAAATACAGGCTGATCTGGTGTCCAGGACACACAGGCCTGGAGGGAAATGAGAGGGCCGACGCTCTTGCTCGAGGGCTCACGAACCGAGCAGAGCCTCGTCCGCACTTTCAATCCTTCCAAACAGTCCAGGAGGAAACTAGCGAGGAGGACAACGACCCACTCAGAATGGCCCCTCGCAAAATTCTTGCTCACCAGCGAGGCGCGCGACAAAAAATATAGCACCCCCCCACAAATCATTAGAAGGGGAGGACGCGATTGACCTCCGCAGGATTCAAACGGGGGTCTTTCCCAACCTGCAAAGATTACATAAAATTTTTCCAACGCTGTATGGGCACGCCTGTCCGTGGTGTAGCGGCTCGCCATCGCTATATCACATATCGTGGGGATGCCTAAACCGACCACCAAATTTAGATACCTTTAATTTTAGGTAAATACAGGCTCTCTAATACTTTCGAGCAATGGGAGGCACAGCTCGCCAGCTCTGACCCAGAGGTACAACTTGCGCTCCTGGGTCACGTCAGGCAGGCGGCAGTAGCCAGTGGAGCCCTGGACTTGGGGCCCCACCCATCGAGCTCATGACCCCTTGTCCCAAACCCTTAATAAAGTTCTTCTTCTTCCTCATAATAGTACCATCGTGTTGAGATGTTAAAGGGGCCCTGCGACGCTTTTGCGTCTGCATTCTGCAGTGCTGGAATTCGTGTAGTGCCGAATACTGAGATGAACGCAAAAAGAATTATCGAAATTGGTACACGGTAACGGAAGTTATAAGCCGTCACACTTCAAAGTTCCAGCAGACGACGAGAAAAAACGTTCCCTTTCGCATTTCACTCTCCCACTGACGTCAAAGGCCGCTTCCAATCACCGCGTGCCTCTTACAGAGACGTACCGGACGACTCGCCTCGTGGTGGCCGTTGTGCAGCGCTCCTAGCGTCGTTTTGCAATTGTTTTCACATTTTCATATTTAAAAAACAGATATCCTTCTGTATCTGAGGAAGCACAGATAGAGCTTTTATCATTTTTAGCGCACAATGGTGCGGTCAATCTGGGACCTTATGAATATTACGCGCGACTTGTCGCATCGAACCAATCAAAACGAACGGCCTATGTCGTCACTCCCACGTGGCGAAGCGTCACTTCCGATCATAAAAAAAGCCGCTGTATGTCGCTCCAGTCCGAAAACAGTGTGGTTTCTCCGTAGAAATAAAATTATAACGGCACTGTTCTTGGCGTTGCCACTCGCGCAAATATTTCGGTGCATTCCACAGTTCGAGAAGCAGTGATGAAAACGACACGCTAAATTTGTGTCGCAGGGCCCCTTTAAAGGGACACTAAAGAAAAACAATGAATCGGTCTAGATTTATAAATCGTACTCTGACAACTCCAATGGCGTTAATTTCACCATCATAGGTTTAGTAATAGAGGAGAAAATCAAGTTCAAAGAATCATTTTTAAATTTCGCGCCGAAATCTCCACGCGTGACGTCACGGATTACAAAGTGTATATATCACAATTAGGCATCGTTGGCTCCACAAAATTCATTCAAACTTGGTATGTTAAGTCTATGGCTCCCTTAGAGGACACTTCACTTTGTTTTTACCGATTAGGAACTACGCAGGCCTCAGTACGCGCCGTCAAAATATGTGACGTCACGGCGAATGGTGCGGAAACTTCAAGGTGGCGTCGCCACCCACATTTTCTTTTTGCGCGTTTTGTTGCTTACCAAGCGTCTTCTCGCCGCAAGCGTGGTGCTTTTGGTACCGTGAAAGAGCAAATTACTAATACGAGAGAAATCGCTTTGCTCTTTAGTGTCCCTTTAAACCCAACAATTATTACCTTTTAAAGCATGAACTATTGACATGTGCTGAATCAAACCTTACCATAATGATTTTGGCAGGCAGATTGAACAATGTAAATAGTTTCGTCAACACAAAATAACTGATGCATGAAACACAGGGGCAAAAGAAGATGTTTATCATGCAGGAAATGATGTAGATAATGCCATGTTTTATAGACTTTACCTCGGGTTCTCGTTCTTTTTTTTCTTTTATTATTTTTCTGCCTGCGCGAGAACACTCTGACTAGATTTTTTTGTGTGCTTGCATAAACAAACTAGGTTTAAGGTCAACATTTTTGGTTTGCTCTGTTGTAAAATGTTCAAAGCGGTGTTTTTGTTGTACTTGTAACTGTTTAATTTCCACCATTTGCAGTTTGTGCTATATTTTCTCTGTATAACTTCTTTCACGTTGTTGACACAGGAGGTCCCCATCAGCTTTGGGAGTCTGGTACCTCCGTCAGTGAGCATGCATGTTTCCTACGAAAATAAACTGAAACTGAAAAAAAGCGCTTGTCCCACCATACAAGACCTTCTTTTGTCCCAGTCTTTCATGCGCTCGTTAATTTGCGTCATGCATCCTTACCTACCATGCCAACTATGCTGATTTAACACCCGACCGAAGCAGCGTCCAAGCTGTCACGCGCGCTGCAGTAAACGTGTCCTCTTGAATTGCGCAAACATGAAGAATTTTTAATAGTATCTCGTTAAACTTTGCTAAAGACATCCAAACGCGAAGGTTCGTAGCAACATGCATGAAAATCAAATCAAATCAGTTTCGGTTTCTCACCTTGACGAGGACCCAGTCACCGGGTTCACACTCCTCGTTGGCATCCAACACTTCGTACTCTGTCCTCTTTTTATAATGCTGAAATATGTTAACAATACTGCCATTAGCACCACACGAAATGCAAAAATTGCCTTGAAAGGACGCGTGCTTACCGCCATCAGAAAGGTGTCTAGCTCGAACCGGGTAACAACAACTCGAACGGTCTTCTTTACAACCGATGAAACGCACTTTCCAAGAAAGAGCGCGGGCGATGTAAGTGCAGCCATTATTGAGAACAACTAATCACGTACATAAGCAAACAGTACACGCGTGCAGAAACACACAGATTAAAGGTACCCTACGCCTCAAGCACGCGCGCCTACGTACGCACACATACACATGTGCGGCTTGCTCGCATGCATGGACGACGCCATGTTGGTATCGACGTTGATGGGGCTGTCGTCATTGAAATGGGTCACCGTGAAGTTTTATGTGTTGCGGTACCGCAGCCGCTAGACAACACAAGACGATTAAAAAAATAGACGCACACGTTGGATGTAATGACACTGAACTTGTGCACCTTATAGGCGAGAAAATTTTCCCGCGATGATTGTTCGACGTTCAAGTAAAACCGAAACCGAAACGCCTTCAAGACTGCTTCCACTGAATTGGAGCGTTTGAGACGATTTGACATGAATACGCCGAAAAGATATCAGATACGCAAGAACAGGCTGGTGTAAATTGGCGGAAGGGCCCAATCCGCCATACTTTTGTGTCACCGGAAAAGATCTGTCACGAAATTTAGCATCGCAAATTTCCTTACTCACAGGCGTCTTGGAACTGCTGTGATGGCATAACCATAGAGTTTCCTAGGAAACTCTATGGGCATAACATCGCGTCGTTACGCGAACCAAGCCTATTACATATTGTTCCCAGTACACTGGAGTAGCCCCTACTAATTTTTACTTAATGAGGTTTAATTAATCGGGAAGCACACACCTATAATTATCAATATATCAATGAGGCATATGTACGTATGAACTAACTGCGCTAGTTTCAACCAGTTTCAACAACATACTAATGGACCTTTCCAGGTCGTACTAGCGCATCGTTGCGCGAACATCGCACGTGATAACCCTGCTTCAGTCTGCACTCAAATTGGAGGCAAAACCCAGAGCAACATGGATAATACCCAGGAAACACTAAGTATCCTTGACTTATTACTGAGACGGGGAAATGCTCACGTACCAGCGAAAAGGCTAATTGAATTGGAAACTCTATACGGCGTTCGCGGCGAGTCCCCTGCGCTTTGTTGATCGTATTTCCAAGTAGCGGAAGCTCTCCTCACTTTTTTTTTATTGTCAGCATGACAATAAAACATTATTAGTACTTTTTGTTGGGCACTATCGCTCGTGATATGCTTCCGCGTGATACGCAGGACCATGACACTTCGCGCATGATAATCGATGTCAAAATCGCACCCTTATAAATGGGTTCGAGCCCAACTACGCTTCAAATGCTGCGTGTTAGAAACTTTGCACTTGGGACGCTGAGAGTAGTGAAAACCAGCTACCAACACGCCCACAGAGCGGACATCAAGTGAGTGCTGTCGGGTGTGGAGATCGCGTAATCACGGCACAGTATCGCACTGCATGAAGCGAGAATATTCTGCACATTTGACTTCTCTGTATTTGTTTTCGAACAACGTAAAACATGGTGTCTCTGTGGCGTGCCTGTTTTCTGTACCGTGAGTTGGAAATTAACTCAGGAATTTTGGACCTGATTGCGCAAAAGGTCGTGACTCCCGAGTTAACAATGTTAAGGAATATATAACAAAATGAGCGTTCGTGTGCATAATTTACACAATATTCCATTTTACTGTTTGAGCTCCCTTGTTTCATTACAGTTTATGATTGTGCTAACTAGTGATTTGTCGTTTGGATGCAGATGCCCCTCGGCTGCCGAAAAACATACAGCTGTTCCTGTCGCCTTTGCCAAAAAGGCAATGGACAAAACAACTGAAGGACTTGCCACAGGCCTATTCATAAGGAAAAAATCTGTAGCATGTGCATTCTCATGATGCTAATAAGCACTCAGTATCTGGGTGCTTAAACTACAACTAGCACCCTTTGCCTTGATACATGGAATCAAAAAATGAGATGCGTGAAGCCAAGATAGGTGACGCCTCTAGGTTTATGGTGAATAACAAGCAAATCCGATTCAACATAATCAAGCAGAAACAGCAAAATAAACACTACGTAAGAGTGCAATAAAAAACTCGCAGGGTTTCTTATGCATTCACCCGAGACGACTTGAAGGCGAAAGCGGTCTTCTTTTTCTTCAGTCGATGTATTCCCGCACCCTTGCGAATGTTTTCTGCACCTAATGTGGTTTTGCACTGGTTCTATGACCGGAAGCATTCCAAACTTTCAGCACCTTACCTGGTTTTGCTCGGCCTCTGTGATCGGCCCACTGATCCCGGAGGCAGTGCAAAGCGACGATGCCGTGTGATGACGTGATCATGAGACGTCATGATGACCTCACACATTCTGATGATCTGTGATGTCACGACGACGTCATATGGTGACGCCATCACGTGGTGATTTTTGCATTACTCTTGTTGACGCCGCGAGACGCCAAAGCCGCCGACGGTCAATTTTTGTGTTTTTAGGCGAAAACTTTAGATGCCCCATCAAACGTGAAATTTGACCGTCGGCGTCCCTCGTCGGCGGCGTCGAGTGATGCGAAAATTCATCATCACGTGATGACGACACCATATATGACGTCAAAGTTCGCCAAAAATTGTGACCTCATTAAGACGTCACGTGACTTCACGTGATCACGTCATCACATAACATCCTAGCTTGGTCAAAGGTGGTCTTATGACGGAGGCAATACAGAATCATGAGGTACCTCCGATCTTCGAGGCAGTACAAAACCTCGTTAGGTGCAGCAAGCTTTCGAAGGGTGGTGGAATGGTGGCGGGAATGGGCGTTGGCAGGGGGGTGCAAAAGCGGCACTTGCCCCCCCTCAAGTCACACCAGCACTTGCCGCCCACACAAGCTACATCAGTGCTCTGCCCCTACCCCAGCCGCGGGTTAGCACACAAGACAAAATCCTGCTGACACTCATGGACTGGAGGAGTAGGATTATTACATTGACTAAGAAGAAAAATAAGGTGGCTTTCGCCTTCGAGTCTTCTTCGGCGAATGCATAGGAGACGCTGTGAGTTTTTAACAGGGCATCTAAGGCTTTCGCCTTTATAAATTTGCGTAGTTACACGGCATGCTTCATGTTTAAAGTCCCAGCTCTGTAATCACAGTGAATGAGAACACAAGCATCTTAACAAAGGTCAAAATTAGCTGCAACATCACAAAAATTCAAATCCGGAAGTAGCACCGAGCAATGAAACGAAACGTCCGGTGTCTTTCGCGTGTTATCACATCCAAGAACAGAACAGGTTTGTCCGCCGCTTTCCTTCTTCTTCAGCATGTTCATTGATGATTCTGGCAATTCGGGACGAACGACACAGTCTAGTTTGCGTGCATGAAAGTCGGAGTGCTAAGAAGCAGCCATTTCTTCACAACAACAGCACCTTACACCATTCAAAACCACTCACGGTGCGTGACGAAAGCAGGCGAACGCGGGAAAGCGTCTGCTCTGCCCGCCCGGCGCTCTGCTCTCCCATAATGCCCCAGCGCCGATCGGCCAGGGGAAGGCGCGGCGCTGCGATTTATGGAAAGGTAAGACTGGTTCACACCGAAGGCGGAGCGGCAAAGCGGGAAAACGGGCTCTTCGAAGCGGCGAGGCGGCTAGTGCGCGCACCTGTTCAGACCGCACGCCTCATTTGGCTGCCCGCGCGGCCGATGAGGCGGGGCATCGCGCGCGTGACGCTATCACGTGGCACTGCTTCTTCCAAAGATACACCAGCGCCACCGCCGCGCCACCGCCGCAGCGCGTTCTGATTGGCTGCGGCAAAGCGGCGACCTTGGGCGGGCGGCAAAAAATTGGTCCGGGAGCAATCGGACTTGCCGCCTCGTTTTCCGCCCGCTTTCGCCGCCTGGAGAGGAGGTTTTCCCCGCTTTCCGCCTTGCCGCTTGGCCGCTTTGGCCGCCCCGCCTTCGGTGTGAACGAGCCTGTAGGGTTCCTCGATGCGCGCGCTCCCCTCCGCCGCGCGCATCGAGGAACCCTATGGAAAGGTCCATTGCGTGCTCATTTTCCTGGCTGATGAAGAAAGCCCACGAAATGTGAAAAATAACACGTGACTATACGCTGCCACCCGCAAAAGAAAGCGACACTTTTCTAATTAATTGTCCAAATATCTCCTTCACCAATCGACTGCCACAAAAGCTTTTAAAGGGACCCTGAAACGGTTATTTGAAGCTTTTAAGGCTAGAGCATCATCGAACCATTGGCACCACAAATTTAGCGGCACGCCGTGTACCAAGGCGGCTACGGACAATTATATCATACCCTCCTTCTCAACCCTGCCTTGCCTCCTCAACTCATGAGACACGCTGGCATCGCTGGCGATCGCAGAGCTCACGTGAGCACACTAGACGGTTTGAGCTTCGCCCAGTGATGACCTCCGAGAGTACACGCCGACAGGTTGCGTGCAATCTCGGAGATCATAGCCCAGTGCGCCCGGCAGCACGCACGCCGTCTGGCAACAGAGACATCGCGGAGTGGTTGATATCTGCTCCGACAGGTGCCGCCACCCTACCAGCCAATTTTTTGTGCGCGCACACCGCAGCCAATCAGATCCAGCAGCCCCGGTGACGTCGTGCGCACACTGCATGTCGTACTCAGAAGGGGCGGCTGAAACGCGTTGGGCTGAGCCGCAGTGATCTGCAGCGATTAGCAGCTTTATAGCGTTGTAATAAATTACACAGTGTAAGCAGAGAGCTTAAAGGGACCCTGAAACGGTTTTGACGATTTTGTACAAACACATTGGGCCAGTAGACCAAGTCCTAAGGCTCATTTACAGACTAATTTAAGCTCTCTGCTTACACTGTGTAATTTATTACAACGCTATAAAGCTGCGAATCGCTGTAGATCACTGCGGCTCAGCCCAACGCGTTTTCAACCGCCCCTTGCGAGTACGACATGCAGTGTGGGCACGACGTCATTGGGGCTGCTGGCGACGTCACTGGGGCTGCGGTGTGCGCGCACAAAAAATTGGCTGGCAGGGTGGCGGCACCTGTCGGAGAAGATATCAACTGTGTCTGTTGCCAGACGGCGTGCATGCTGCCGGGCGCACTGGGCTATGGTCTCCGAGATGCACGCAACCTGTCGGCGTGCAATCTCGGAGGTGATCACTGGGCGAAGCTCAAATCGTCGAGTGTGCTCACGTGAGCTCTGCGATCGCCAGCGATGCCAGCGTGTCTCATGAGTTGAGGAGGCAAGGCAGGGGTGAGAAGGAGGGTATGATATAATTGTCCGTAGCCGCCTTGGTACACGGCGTGCCGCTAAATTTGTGGTGCCAATGGTTCGATGATGCTCTAGTCTAAACGCTGACAAAGCTTCAAATAACCGTTTCAGGGTCCCTTTAAATTAGTCTGTAAATGAGCCTTAGGACTTGGTCTACTGGCCCAATGTGTTTGTACAAAATCGTCAAAACCGTTTCAGGGTCCCTTTAAGATGCGAAGCAGCTTATGGCGGGGGCTTTGTCCGTCCCTCCTTCCCGCGTCCGTCCCACACCCCCTCAGGGCATGCGCGTTCCCTCCCCCCTCTCTCTCCTCTCCTACGCTCCCCCCTTTCTCTCCTCTAGGAATCCTCTACTCTACGGAGCGGCGCGCACGACAGGTGGTGCGACAGCTGCATACTCCGCTGGGGGGCGCCACGGTAGTTCCGCGGTATGAAAATGACGGAGCGCCGCGATGAGCGCTCGGGCTGCTGCCGCGAAACGGGAGCGGCGACGTGGTGATCCCGAACTTCGGGCTCGCGAAGCCGAAAGGAAACGTGAACGGCGGCAAGCTCCCGCTCAAGCTAACCATCTGCTTCGCATCCACACATGGTTCCCTTTAGCGGGAGATGGTGTAACTTTTTTAGAATCCGTCAAGTACGAGCGAAGTTACTGGGATTTGTGGCACTCTTTAAGCGCTTTCTCTCTCCTTTCGTCTCAGCGAGCGCGCTGAAAAGTGGTGACAAGGGGGGCAAATAAGCTACGTAGGGTCAGCGCTCATCATGACCTTGAGCACTTTCTTTACTTGTTTTTTTTTTCTCTGAACGTGCAGCTCGCTTTCAGCGTGAACACGAGCTCGCTAACGTAATTTATTAGTCTATATTCTATAGTGTGTAATTCTGCATAAGAAATGAAACTTGAGCTAGTTGATATGCGTTCATCTTTGGTTGATGCCCGGACGAGGACGAATTCTAGCGCCACAGAGAGTGGCGCGGGCACGTGGGGGAACCCCGCGGCGGCCGCGGTAACTATGCAGCTCACGATGCTATACATACGCGCAACTTCTTCCCACCCCCCATCATCACCCTTCATCCCTCCTTTTCCCACTTCCCCTTATCCCCTGTGTAGAGCTCAGGCCGACCTCTCTGCCTTATAATTAATTCTCACTCTTTCTCTCTCTCTCAAATCAGCCAATGGCCGTGTGCGCGAGCTTATGACGCAGTTGACATTGAGTCTACAGCATCATTTGTGAGTGAAAGGCGAGGGATTTCTAGCTGAATTTGAAACTGAATTGTAAATTCCCGGCCTCGTGCAGCGCCTGCGCTATAATGTTTGGCTCACACATTCACAATATATTATTAAACCATATTGAGAATGGTTAAAACAGTATAAATTTAAGCATATGTAACTATATAAGCATACAAGTATGCTCCCATAGTGAACGATTGCGATGGTGCACCTTTGCTCCATCACCCCCCCCCCCCCCCCCCTCTGTCTCTCTCTCTCTTAACGTTATCTTTCAGCCTACCCCTCCCGTGCCAACCAGTGTTGGGTGGCACGCGAGATTTTTAATTCTGCTTAGCCTCCATGCCGCTCACCTTTCCGCTGCTTCATTCCTTTTACGCACGTTTGCAGGGCGAAATTTTCGAGCCGGGTCGAATAAGAATGTGAGGAAAAGCGACCACTGAACATCCACTGAAATGAAATAAAACGAAAGGTCTCGTCCAGTCTGTTGGGCAACAAAACTCTTCCAAAGAAGAGCCGCGGATGCATCTATGCAGTCCTCATTGTTTCATCGCGCATCCCTCCTTTTTTGACGAAGGAAAAAAATAATAATAAAGATGAATGAATGAATATATGGACCTACGTGGAACTTTAGCGATTTCTAAAAAATGGTTATGCCATAAATTATCATGCAATACAACTTTCTAATATAAACAACTGCACTCATGTAATCCAAAAAACGGCAGGAAGGGGAAAATGGAAGCTTGCGATGAAAAAAATCCGTAAACAGGGCTTGTATGCTCGAGCCTTTTTCTCGAGCACACAAGCCCTGTTTACGGATTTTTTCATTGCACTCACGTAAATAATTTAAAAAGTTAATTAACGAGTTTTTGTTAATTAGTCACGTCAACGCCATTTTAGCTGCGGCAAAGTATTTCCGCGTCGACATAGAGTTCATGTCCGAAATCGACAGGAGCCTGACTGTCATATGATTTTTATAAAAAAACCTGTATTGTCTAAAAAAAAAAAAAAAAAACACCCTGTATAAGGGGGCCTCACCGCGCTTCCCCCCCTTCCTCTTTTGCCCTTTCCCTCAAATAAATTCTTGGCGACACCCTGCTTTCCATAAGATCAACTATTCACTTCATAAAAATAAGAATTTCGTTAATCACTAAAGCGAGGAACGAAGAGGAAACCTTGAGAGTGCAATATTGCTTCGCTCACGTACTTACAGTGGCGTTAGTAGCCAGCAGGGGCGTAGCCAGGGGGGGGGGGGTCAACTCCCCCCCCCCCTCCCAAAAAAAAATTTCAATTTCGCTTGCGTATATACACACGCACACATACACACGCACGCACGAACATACATAAACTGTAATTGGACCCCCCCCCCCCCCCCCCGAAAAAAAAAATTTTGGCTACGCCCCTGGTAGCCAGGTTATCATTTCGCGTGTGTAAGTGTGCGTGTACTTACGTAAAATACAGTATACGTACACATAAGCGTGCGCAGGGTTCCCCTTCAAGGGGGGGGGAAGGTTCGTCGCAGCGCCCCCCCTCCCTATGAAGTCAATGTATGGGGCAGACTTTGCCCCCCCCCCCTCTTAGGTGACTAGGGGGGGTGCGCCCCCCCTGCCCCCCCCTCGTGCGCACGCCTATGTACGTACAGTATAGTTGAAAATTTTCAGAAGAGAAAGTTGAGTGAGCGTGCAGTGTTTGAGCGAATGCCATCTTCGACAAATCGCAACATTGCGCACCGGGGCGCCCAGGCGCTATGATGATAGGATGAAACGGCGCTCCGGTGCGCCCCGGTTCGATACGATGAAGATACCAAAAGGAAAATGCCAAACGTTACACGTGCGTTTAAAACTATCCCTTGGCGAATATTTCGCACAATATCCAATGCAAGCTAATGACTTTATGGTTATTCAATTGTCCGCGCCTCCATCGAGTAGTGGTATTTACATTTTTCTAACTCTGGCATACTTGAAGTCTTGGGGCTTTAATATAGAGGTCCATATCGCAAAGATCCGCTATTGTAATATCCCCTGAATGTTGCATCAAATCGGCTGCAGTCTTATTTGCTCGCGAGAGTCTTTTGCAGTCGCCTGTGATGCTGCTTACAGATAGATAGTGCTGGTGATGCGCGTAAATCATGTTGTGATGACTTCTCCCATCGTGTGGTCAGTCAGCAACAAGTGAAGCTTATTCGATGAACGAGTAGAGACAAGCAGTCCCACTTCAGCATAAGCGTGGACTTTGCATACGTGAAAAAGCGTCACCATGCATCAATGCTCTTTCAATAAGTGGAGAGAGAGAGAAAAACTTTTATTTATGCAGGCCTAAAGGATCGTCCTCGTTGGGTGGAGCCCTTAGTTCAGGGCCCCATTGGCTCGCGCCGCACCACGTGCCCGCTGGATCAGCCGACGCTGCTCCTGCGGCTAGGGAAGGAGCTCCTTGCCACCCTTCCTGCCTTTTCTGCGCATGCCTATGAGTCGACATTGTTCCACTTGCATGCATATTCGATTGTACTAACATAAATAATAGTTCACGCGGCCGCTTTCACAAATTCCACTTATTGAACTGCGCTGACCAGTTCAATAAGTGGAATTCGTGAAAGCGGCCACGTGAACTATTATTTATGTTAGTACAATCGAATATGCATGCAAGCGGAACAATGTCGACTCATAGGCATGCGCAGAAAAGGCAGGAAGGGGGCAAGGCTCCTTCCCTAGTGGATAAGGAGGGAGAGGGCGTCGCGAATTTCGTCTTGTTATTTTTAATATTTCAATTCTATAAATTTGAGTTGAAATGATTAGGAGCCCCTGAAAACGTTGATTTGTGTGTACAACTCCATTAGATATCAGATTAGGAAAGCGTCTGTATGGTTCTAGTGCATAGCGCTGCAACTGCAGTCGCATAAGTCGGTTTAAATCCGTGTTTCAATGAAAATAAAAGTGAGTGAGTGAGTGAGTGAGTGAGTGAGTGAGTGAGTGAGTGAGTGAGTGAGTGAGTGAGTGAGTGAGTGAGTGAGTGAGTGAGTGAGTGAGTGAGTGAGTGAGTGAGTGAGTGAGTGAGTGAGTGAGTGACGGGCGGGCACGAAATTATACGAGTGTAACAATTACGCAGCGATTGTGTGACGAAAAGGATGCACTATTCTGCCACACGTAACTTTTCCTTAGTATGACAATATTGCTTGTGCCACATGCTGGCACTCTTGAATGGGACGCGAAGCACAGGCACACTAAATGTCGTCTTTTTTTTCTACACACACACACACGCGCACGCACGCACGCGCGCACACACGCACGCACGCACGCAAAGAAGCGCGCGCGCGCTCAAACGCAGCGCGACACGGAAAAATGCGAAGGAAATACGGCGGCGCGTACCGTCCCCGATTTGCGGCAGTGCGTACAGGTGGCGCGGCGATGTTTTCGCGGTTATTCGCGGTGCTTTCGCGTCATGCGGTGTACATATCGCCTTAGCACGTTATCTGCGAGTTCTGCAATTTCCTTGTTGTTGTGTTTTTTCTCCTGCATGCTGACTTTTTCGGTTGTCGATGCCAAACGACGAAACACCCGCATGCAAAGTGTGTTTCGAATATACTGCAATTCGAATGAAAATTGTTAGTACGGTTAAATGGCGCAAAGGCTGCAATGTCATACAGCACCAATCGAATGAAAATCCAGGATGGAGAATCAACATGCCAAACTATCACAAAATGCAAGTTCATCTCCGTTTTTAAGCGCACAGAGGCGGCTCTCGCGACAAGGAACGTAAGGATACGGTTGTTTCCTCCACGCGCACATAAATGCCGCTTTCCACAACTAACCGCGATTTTAATATAAATGTACTGGTTTTTCATGTTGGTACAACTTATATATATATATATATATATATATATATATATATATATATATATATATATATATATATATATATATATATATATATATATATATATATATATATATATATATATATATATATATATATCCTTCCTTACAGACTAAAGGGGAACTTATGGGGTCAGCGAAGGAAGTTAAAAGCGCACACGCTATCTAATCTGAACTCACACCAGCGACGCCGACCATGTTCGCTCTCGAGAGCAGACGTGCATGCGTCCTCAGCGCGATAGACACCCATACCACCGATTCCAAAATGAATAATTTCTTTTGGAAACACCATACGAACTTTAGAACCAGAATGTAAATTGTATAGGTGGCAACTTCGAGACAGATATTACTGTGTACATATGCTTTGCTTCCTGCTTTGCAGAGATTTCACAATCATTTTGAGCATGCACTGAATGCCAACAGCAGCGGCGTACATATAGTTGGTATCAAGTGCCAATCAGAGAAAACCTATAGCATGCGTAGGCGCGACGAATTGCTTCGAAACATGGGGCAAGACTACCTTTGCGTCGTATACATCTCCAAAATATACAACCTCTTTTTGTGGTTTATCTAAACCAGAAAGGTGTAATTCTTGTTTCCCACGTCAGATTTCACCTTCTCCGTGCACATTGGAGGTCAGCTACGGGTGGAAGTCGAACTACGACACGAAGGCGAAAGCCATCCAATGTGGCAATTTTATCAAGCACTTTATATCACGCGAGAGCTGCAAAGACGAAGTGATACGCACAGCTGGCGCGCTCGCGCGATATTTTCTTTCTTTTTTTTAACACAAAAGTGTTTTATGCCGGGGTCCACCAAGACATCACTTCATTTCATTCATTCACTTCATTTCCGTCACGGAAGTGACGTCAGTAAAATCTAAACGAAGACATGACACAGAAAAAGTTCCGTTGATTTGGATGACCTGGGAGTCGAACCCACGACCTCTCGGTCCGCGAGGGTGTCGGTCGTTCTACTCACTGCGCTACCGACGCACATGCACGAGGCTTCACCGACGCGCCTTATATGTCTCACACCTCCTCGCTCTCACAGTGCTTTTGGTTGGCAGGGGCGGTGTCGCCGTCTGGGAGTGACGAAGTGAAGTACTGCATCATGAAAATCTATGCTCCGACAGGGAGCGCTTCGATAGTTTCAATGCAACGGAGGCTCATTCTCACTGCCATTTGGTATCAATAAAGTTTATTCCAGAGAGAGAGGCTAGCGGGAAGCGGAACGCCTTAGCACGTTCACAGCTCAAGCTACAAGCTCTGCCTCTCGCGTTCCTGAAGCGCTGTGTGCAGGGGTGAGCGGATATTCGAAGATTTCTGATAACGAATCCACTAGCGTTCTATTTGATTCGGTACTCGAATCAAATAGTGCATATTCGAGATGCCGAATAATTTTCGAATATTTTTCCAATAAAGCACTGACAAAAAATCATCGAAGGAACGAGACGTTAGAACAGCGAAGGGTAACTTTTCTTGTTTTCATCATCGAATCACCCAAATACAAGCAGCCGATGTACTTACCGGACAATCGATGCTATATTGAACATAGGACGAAGGTTTTCTTGCTTAAAACTCAAGTGTCACCGGCGCGACAGTGTCACCAATCCACTATCTTTATGACATTCATAATGATGTTACCTGATGAAAATTGCTGAATACTTATGTATCAGTTTTATCAGGGTCCTTACTGGTTTTACTTAAAAGCTGTTGTTAAAGTACCACCTCGTCGCTCACACCGGTTTTCGTGAAAAACGGGGGTGTCATGCCTGCTGAAGATCAATCTTAGTATCTCCCGTTGTTGTGAAGAGTATGGCCGCGCCATAATATTTAGTTATTTATTTATTTACTATGATTCTAAAGGAATAGCGGTGTTCTTTCTATAGAGCTCGGATATAGCGAAGGAACTGCACTGGATCTCTATGCGCTAGAAAAAGGAAAAAAGAAAATGCCTTCTCCGGGGTTACACCACCGGCTTCATCATAGAGCGTGCCCAAAACGCAAGTGACATCGATGCTTCTCTCCATCCTAAAAAATTCAGTGCAAAGCGTGAGTCAATATCTTCATGCACGGCCGGCTTTCCGCGGACAACATTCCTGCGTTTCCATCCTCTGCACTGCCCGCGTTAGAACGCTCTTCGCCTATTGGAGCATGTCTAGCCTGTCACGCCTGATCGCGCGCTCCGCGAGTATTGCATTGGTTCGGCAATGCGCTCGCGCGCACACAGCAGCTGCCTAACCAATTAAGGCTGGCTCAGATATTAGGACTGTGGTGTTCAGTTTTTAAGTGCGGAGCACTTTAGGGGGCCGGGCTGTCGTATGTTGTGTGCTGTCGTATGCTGTCGTCGCCGCTTGGCGTAACGCTCCATATTGAGCGAGCGATCTCGCCAAGAAGTCTACTTCCTCTTGTTCTTCGAGCGATTTGATGATGCTCACTTATCATAATCAGCAAAAAAAAAAAAAAAAAAAACTAGTGCGCTTGGCGTATTGCAGGGAAAACCACGTATAAAACAGAAAAAAAAGAGGAAGCAAGCGCGAAATAGAAAGATAGAGAAAGGGAAAAATAGGAAGAAAGAGAGAAAGAGCAAGAAAGAGAAAGAAATAGATAAAGAGTGATGATGAAGTAAATAGAAATAAAGAGAGAAAAAAAAGACCAAAAAAAATGAAAAAGGAGAAAAAGAAAGAAAGGAAGAAAGAAAGAGAGGAGGAAAAAATAAATCGAAGCGAAACAAAGAAGGCTGTCCAGCTCCGCACTTCCTTCAGGCTTGGCACCCCTTGTGCGAAGCTGCCTTAATTTTGTCATCAAGACGAAACCCTAGATGTCTCATCAAACGCAAAAAGTGACTGTCTGCGGCGTCAACACAAGTGATGCAAAACATCATCACTGTGTGGTGACGTCACTCCATGAAGATAGATAGATAGATAGATAGATAGATAGATAGATAGATAGATAGATAGATAGATAGATAGATAGATAGATAGATAGATAGATAGATAGATAGATAGATAGATAGATAGATAGATAGATAGATAGATAGATAGATAGATAGATAGATAGATATCAAACTCCATGAAGTTCGCTAAGAAATGCGAACTACTGAGACGCCCGAAATACATGCAGCGGCTACTGAGACGCCCGAAATACATGCATCGACGTGAATCGGCTACTGAGACGCCCGAAATACATGCACCGACGTGAATTTTGGGAAATTTTGCGAAGGAAGCCCTTAGCTACAGCTGAGTGCTTCCTTCGCAATGTTTGCGATAGAGCCAGTCAGCTGCATACATCGACCATCTCTGGCTGCGGTAATTGACCGCGGCTTGAAGGAATGCGCCGGAGAAGTGCAAACTAAAAGAAGCATGTTGTAAAAAAAAAAATCATCGCGAACAAGAAGGAGCAGGGTGTGTTCAGATAAGAACGTCGGTACATGTCCGCCGACCCCCTTTAATTTCGCCGAAAAAAATATATTTTGTTTTCCGAGTCCCCAGCACCACGAAACCGCTTTTGGTTTCGCGAAAAAAAAATTTCACCTTCTTTAAAAAAATTCACAAGTCTCCACTGAGCCACCACCGCCTCTTTAGAATTTCGCGCAAATGAGATTTCGATGAGACGTTACAAAAACACTATTGTAGCTGTAGGTCTGAAAAATTGTATCCACATACTACGGATAATTTGGGTTGACAAAAATTATTACTTTGCAGTTTTGATGTTATTCTGTTAAGAAAAAAAATCGCGAAATCGGCACAAAGTTCAATAATGCTCAAATTTAAGTTTTTTTTCCTCCGCGAGTATAAACGCCAAACTTACCAAAGTTTCTAAAAACATTTTCATATGTTTAATGAACAAGTGTACCGAACGAAATACCTGAGAGTGGCTTCAAACGTTAACCAGAAATGTTCAACTGAGGACATGTCTCTCAAAATGCAATATTTTGAATATCATTAAAAAAAAAAAAACACCATCTTCGCTTTTCTTTAAACTCTCCAGAATTAAAGCCAAGCACGTGGTCTAATTTAATCTGTAAAAACATGTTGCATTATTTTTGTGAGGTCGGAACTACGAAGCACGAAATTGGCCAAATTGACGTATACTGAGTAACCATAACATTGAGAGAGCATGGAGCAACAGTTGCCATTATCGTTATTTTTAGGTCGTGAATATCTTTTGTTGTGCTCGAGGGACAACAGCTTGACAGATAAAATCAAGGAGTTGCCTTAAAGTGCAAATTTGTTCATTTGCGTGCGTGCACGCGTCGCAGTTTTGGTCCTGGCGTAAGGACTAACCGC